>CM048839.1:77046413-77063913 GCA_026545765.1 Plantago major | reverse complement strand
TTCTCTCACAGTTCCAAGGAACTGATTTAAATGTTTTGGACGGTAATAATATTATCGAGTTTCTGAAACATATCAAAGATCATGAGTTACGATCTAAATTAATAGATCAGATGGATAATATTCCAAGTACTTCTACTTCTATGCCTGAACCAATGGTTCTTCCAGAAGATTTTAAAAATGATGAGCCTTACTCAATGTCAGAAGTTTATAAACTTCTAAAACAGAGAAGGACAGTTGAATCTCCAACTTCTACTCATGATTTAGAGATGGAAGTTGAAAATCTCAAAAAAGAGATTCAGTTTTTGAAAAAAGAAAATAAGTTAATAGACTATCGAGTTTCTAAACTTGAAAATTATAAAAAAGAGACTAATCGGTCTACCGGTCTACTACTAGTGAATCGAGTCAAAGTAAAAGACTCAATGTTTTGATTCACAAGTAGATGATAATTTTATCAACTCTAGAGATGGTTATATCTCAAAATGGTATGTTAAAATTACCTTATTAATTGATAATTACTTTTCAAAAGATTTGTTGCTCTTATTGACATGGAAGCTGATTTAAATGTTATACAGGAAGGATTAATTCCTACAAAGTATTTTCATAAAACTACACATACTCTTTCTCATGCTGGAGGAGAAAAATTAAATATAAAGTATAAGCTTCCTAAAGCTTATATCTGTATTGATAAAAACTGTATTCAAACCAGTTTTTTACTAACAAAGGATATTTCCAACCAAGTAATACTTGGTACTCCTTTTATCTCAAAGATTTATCCTTTTACCCATGTGGATAATTCTGGTATTACTGGAACTTTTCAAGGTGGGAAAATTCATTTAAATTTTATTACAAAACCATTTCATAGAATGTTACATGAAATGTATGATCATCTGACTTTAAAGAAAAACCAGATGAATTTCTTAAAACAAGAAATAAACTCTTTGACTATTGAAGAAAAACTTCAAAATCCCAAATTACAAGGGAGGATTAGATTGATTGAAAATCAACTTTCTCTAGAAATATGTAATGACCATCCTAATGCTTTCTGGAATAGAAAGAAGCATGTGGTCAGTCTTCCTTATGAGGAAGATTTTGATGAAAAAAGAATTCCGACAAAGGCAAGACCTTGTCAAATGAATTCAGAGTATTTAGAACTCTGTAAAAAAGAAATTGATTCTTTATTACAAAAGGGTCTGATAAGCCCTTCTCAATCTCCTTGGTCTTGTACAGCCTTTTATGTTAATAAACATAGTGAGCAGGAAAGAGGAGTTCCTAGATTAGTTATAAATTATAAACCCCTTAATAAGGTTTTAAAATGGATTAGGCATCCTATTCCGAATAAAAAAGATCTTTTAGAAAGACTTTATGATTCAATATTATTTTCAAAATTTGATTTAAAATCAGGTTATTGGCAAGTTCAAATTGAACAAAAGGATAGATATAAGACAGCCTTTAATGTTCCAATAGGACATTACGAATGGAATGTAATGCCATTTGGTTTGAAAAATGCTCCTTCTGAATTTCAGAAAATTATGAATGATATTTTTACTCCTTATAGTGATTTTATATTAGTCTATATTGATGATATCCTAGTTTTCTCAAAGGATATTGAATCCCATTTTAAACATTTGGATATCTTAAAGAAAATAGTCATACAGAGTGGTTTAGTTATATCAAAACCAAAGATGTTTTTGTTTCAGACAAAAATTAGATTTTTGGGTCATTATATTGAAAAAGGTAATATTATCCCAATAAATAGAAGCATTGATTTTGCTGACAAATTTCCTGATGAAATAACTAATAAAACCCAGTTACAGAGGTTTTTAGGAAGTTTGAATTATATCTCTTCCTATTATAAAGACATAGCTCAAGATACTGCTATCTTATATGATAGGCTTAAAAAGGATCCAAAGCCTTGGTCTGATCATCATACTCAGGCTGTTAGGAAATTAAAAGAAAAGGTGAAAACCTTGCCTTGTCTTATGCTGAGTAATCCCTCATGGGATAAAACTGTTGAAACAGATGTTTTTAATATAAGTTATGAGGGAATTCTTAAACAGATTGATCCTCATAATAAACAAGAAAATCTTGTTAGGCTTTATTCTGGAAAGTGGAAAATAATCAGAAAAACTACGCCACTGTTGCTAAAGAAATATTTTCAACCATAAAGTATATTTTGAAATTTCAAGATGGTTTATATAACCAAAAAACAGATTATGATTCTGCAAAAATTATGTCTATTAAATACTTTAAATATGATATTTTTAGACATATGTTTATAAAATGGAAAGATGATATCAGTCTCCCAGATTCTTTAATATTTGAAGATATTATTGCAGGAATGTACTCGCAAAGAAGAAATTCCTCCTCTGATAGAGGAAGTCAGGAAAGTGGATTAGATAAAGGAAAGCTTATAGCTTTACCATCACAAGATAAAGGAAAGCTTATAGCTTTACCATCACCAGAATCTGAGGCTTATAGCTCAGAAGAGTACCAAGAATTTCTTGAGTACAAAAGAAAAAAGGGAAGATTCCCATCTTTTACTAATTCAGTAAAAGAAGAAAAAACTGATTATGTTGAAAACAAAAATCAGGAAGTAATACTTCTGCTTGAAATAAGAGATGTACAATGGGCAAGGGAACTTTGGACATCATGGTCTAAATATTTAGACAAAGATAAAGCATTATATGCTTCAGGATCTTATAAAACAAGATATTTTTATGAAAGTATTCTTTCAGAAACAGAGTCTTGTGAAATAAATTATTTCTCCAAGATACAGAAGGAAGTTTATAACTTCAGAAAAATTTATATTAAGAAGATTATATCTTTCGAGGATTGGGGATTTGAACCATCCAGTAAAAGGGAATTTTACTATCCCAACAACAAAAATCCTATAAAATATAATTATTGGGATTATGTTGAAGCATTTAATAAAGTGCTACTATGTGATAATGATCAACATAGAAAGAAATACTCATGGTTTATAACCATTGACAGTGCAGTTTATATACAAAACTGGCAAAGAATACCCAACTGGTTTATAACCTGGTGGATGAATTTTGGAACTACGGAAGTTATACTTCCTAAAAACTTTTCAACTTTATTTTTGAGTTGGAAGAAGGTTACTCCTAAAAAGGATATTCCTCAAGAGTATTACTCTTTATATTTCTTTATGGAATTTTCCATACCCTGGATTTGGGAATGGATACCTATTATCGGTTATACCGACAATGAGATACCATGTATCAAAAGATCTTCTTATACGAAGTTTTGGGAAAAAATGAATGAAGAAAACCCAAAAACTAAGCAATTATATTGCATCAATATTATAGATCTTATAGAAAAAAGAATTCAATTATATCAGGAGGAGAGAAAAATAAAAGTCCAATATGCAGTTCGAAGATTGCCAGAATGATTCAGATTCTGATTTTAGAAGAAATTTCTATGAGGAATATTTGTGGAAGAAGAAAAGAAATTGCTCTACAACTACTGATGATGAGTAGATGTATGAATTTGATGGAATATTTCCATTATGGAATAATAATGATGACAAAACAAATGATGTTGATGATGAAAGACATCCCACTAAATCATAACGAAGCTTCTTCCATTTTACAAGAAGACAAAGTGACTAAAAGTCAGAAAGAGAAAGAAAAGAACGGAGCAGGTTTAAAGAGAAAAGCAGATAGTGACATAATTGGAATCAAATTCCAATTACATTGACAGATTTCAGCTCCTGGGAATCAAATTCCCTCGATAAATAAGAAGAAGGAAGAAGGAAGGAGGCAGAACCCCGCAGAACCCTGGATACCCATCCATTGTATACATACCTAAGCCGAAACACTCTCCCTTCCAGTTTTTAAATTTTTAGTTTGTAATTAAGTTTGACTGGTGCTTCCATAACATCATTTTGTAAGTACTCTTTTTATTTTTATTTTTGTATTGTAATATATTTTTATCAATGAAAATTAGCCTCATGATAGGCTAAACGTTTGGTTTGTGTTAAGACAGGTCTAAATTATGTATTTACTTTAACTCTGGCAAAAATGTTTTGCTGTTCCTCCGGTCACTATTCATGGTTACTATTCACGGCAGAATTATGAATTAATCTACTATTCATGGTTACTATTCACGGCAGAATTATGAATTAATCTAAGATTTTTACTACTTACTAAGAATGAGACCAGAGAAGGTTTTGTATTAATCAGGCATGTTGATATATTCCGATAGACATATGAAGGCACTGTTTGCCCCTCTAAAGCCGAAAGAAATGGCGTCTCTGGGCTGTTTTTGTGCTACTTTTATGTCTTGAGAAATATCTTAATATTGACAGATTTTATACAAGTAATCAGTCCTGATGTCGTCTCTATCTTAGTCGGTAGTCTGAGTCTGGATTAATGAAGTGATTCTAAAGTTTGAATATTGTAATTTGAGTTTGGATTAATGAATTGATTCTAAAGTTTGAATATTGTAGCCAATATGAATAACTCAAAGAAGCTTTGTGACCCGACCAGACCAGCCAAGTGGTATCAGAGCCAGTATGAATCACTTCTTTGAGTTTATTTTGATGTTTATCCGAATTTACAATTGTCTTTATCGGATATTAATATTTTAGATTCTTTAACATTAAATGTTAAAACTAATGGTTATAATTATATTTACGTACGAAACAATCAGATGTCATTACGATTTATTATAAACCTTTGTTTACTTTAAATCCTCATTGCCGAAGGGTTGATAAACCTTTAAATGAAACTATTCTAATCGAGACTAATTTTAGCAAATCTAAAATTACTACTCGTAGATCTATTAAATGGGAAGAAATAGATTTTCCTGAAAATTGGACAATTAAACAGGCTGTACCCTCACTACCTGTTATTCAAAATAATTTAATAGATGTTATCCAAACTCCTGAAGGTTTGGTAAAAATGCAGTTTGATAATAACAACGATTTTATAGGATCTTCTTCAAGACTTACAAAGTCTTCTTCTTTAAGATCTTTTATATCACCTATTGATTATGTAGTTGATACTCCATCAAGGATGTCGACCTCTGCTAAAAGCAGAATACAAAAATCTTTTGAAACAATTCCAGAAGATCATATTGATGAACTTCGAATAAATAAAGATTTTGATAATATTGTCAAAGGAGTTACACATACTCCAACTGAAGCAGATATAACTGCATCAGAAATGGAATTTCGTTATTAATGAATTCAAGTCAAATTGATTTTAGCCCTGGCTCTCCGGCTAGGCAAAAGATTAAAACTGAATTCAATTTACCCAGATGGGAACCTTTTAAAAATTGGTTTTTTACAAACTTCTCTTCAACAGAGAAAACTTCTATTCAAAATGAATTTTATAAAAATTGTGAAAAACACAATACTCCTATTCCTTTTGTTCCATGGTTTGTTTCTAAATATGTGGAACAATATATTTCAGTATTAGAAAGGAATTATAAACTTTCGACAGGGAGGAATTTACAACAAGTCTATCCTCCGCAACAGTCTTTTCAAATTGAAAAAGGAAATCATAGTTTCCTAGCTTTTGCGAAACTACTGGAAGATGAAACTCTACCAAGAACTTAAAACAAATTAACAGGATGATTGAACAAATGTAATTATACTAATCATTTATTAATGTTCTCGGAGAACACATAACTTCTCTGAGTGAAAGTGAGGATTTATGTTAAAAAACTATTAACCCTAATCAATCTTTAAATTCAAATGTTTCTTTAAAAGAAAAGGAGAAGGAACAGTTACCTTTGTCCTAATATTCAACCACCTCCACGAAATTTGATTTTAAATTAAAGTCTATGAAAGAACTTCAAAAGTTCTTAACTGAAAAATTTAAAGATATGAAACTTACAACTCTTCATGATGTTGTAAAAGAAAATCCTGATTACAAAGAAGTGATCAGTGATGAAATTAACAAGTTGGGAAAATGGGCTGATAGACCAACCCAACGTATGTACTATTATAGGAGACCTTCTCCTATAGATACCTTGCATGAAGAGCAAGAGTACATACTGAATAACTTGATAATGGTAAAAACATCTATGAATGGAATTTAGATGCTTATGCTGATAGGCAGATTTATAATATGATTCATAGAATGCTTATGTATTCCACTATTTGTAAAACAAATGGCAACACTGATAAAAATGTTGCAAAAATGATTGTCGCTGGTTTTACAGGACAATTAAAAGGTTGGTGGGATAATTATCTTTCACCAGAAGGGAAAAATCATATTTTGATCTTTGTAAACAAGAGGATGGAAGTACTATAGAAAATGCGTCTATACTCTTGTTGTTACTATTATTGAACATTTCAGGAAGATATTCGATAAATAAATGAAAATATTCAACTTTTACAAAACTTAAGATGTAAAACTTTAACTGATTTTCGTTGGTATAAAGATACCTTTTTAAATAGGGTAATGGAATTACCTGAGTGTAATAGCTCTCATTGGAAATCAAAGTTCATTGATGGACTTCCTGCATTATTTGCAGAAAGGGTTAGGAAAAATCTTAGAAAAGATAAAGTTTCAATCCCTTATGAAAATTATACTTATGGCAAGTTAATTGGAACTTGTATTCAAGAAGGTTTAGCCTTATGTAATGAGATTAAATTAAATCAACAAATTAAAAGACAGAACTTGAAAGAAAAGGCCCGATTGGGACGATTACGTGATCAATTTGGGATGGATGTTCCATCCACTTCTAAACCTCATAAGTCGAAAGAAGTCGACTTATAAACCAAAAAAGAAGAGACATTACTCTCCTAGAAAATTAGAAATCCGTAAACAAAGAAGAGAAGATAGAAGAAAGAAAACGGATTCGAAAGAAACTAATAGTTTGCCGAGCTTGTGGAAAACTTGGTCATTTTGCAACACAATGTTGGACCAAGAGAAAATTAAACAGATTAAAAGCTGCTGATAATGATTTGAAAGAAACTCTTTCAAAGATTCTTTTCAATTCTGATGAAGAAAAGAGTAATAACTCTTCTGATGATTCAGATGCTTCTAATAGTACTAATAGTACTGAAGAAGAGAACTTAAAAGTTCTTGATCAAGAATCGGTAATATCTGATTCAGAGTCAGAATTTGAACCTTGTATTCTTGGACAACCTTGTATCAAGAAACAAGAAAACACAGATGACAGTAAATTCTTTAATAAAGAATTTTACAATATTCTCTCACAGTTCCAAGGAACTGATTTAAAATTTTTTGACGGTAATAATATTATAGAGTTTAGAAACATATCAAAGATCATGATTACGATCTAAATTAATAGATCGATGGATAATATTCAAGTACTTCTACGTACTCGAACCAATGGTTCTTCGGAAGATTTTAAAATGATGAGCCTTACTCAATGTCAGAAGTTTATAAACTTCTAAAACAGAGAAGGACAGTTGAATCTCCAACTTCTACTCATGATTTAGAGATGGAAGTTGAAAATCTCAAAAAAGAGATTCAGTTTTTGAAAAAAGAAAATAAGTTAATAGACTATCGAGTTTCTAAACTTGAAAATTATAAAAAAGAGACTAATCAGTCTACCCAGTCTACTACTAGTGAATCGAGTCAAAGTAAAAAGACTCAATGTTTTGATTCACAAGTAGATGATAATTTTTTATCAACTTTAGAGATGGTTATATCTCAAAAATGGTATGTTAAAATTACCTTATTAATTGATAATTACTTTTCAAAAGATTTGACTGCTCTTATTGACAGTGGAGCAGATTTAAATGTTATACAGGAAGGATTAATTCCTACAAAGTATTTTCATAAAACTACACATACTCTTTCTCATGCTGGAGGAGAAAAATTAAATATAAAGTATAAGCTTCCTAAAGCTTATATCTGTGTTGATAAAAACTGTATTCAAACCAGTTTTTTACTAACAAAGGATATTTCCAACCAAGTAATACTTGGTACTCCTTTTATCTCAAAGATTTATCCTTTTACCCATGTGGATAATTCTGGTATTACTGGAACTTTTCAAGGTGGGAAAATTCATTTAAATTTTATTACAAAACCATTTCATAGAATGTTACATGAAATGTATGATCATCTGACTTTAAAGAAAAACCAGATGAATTTCTTAAAACAAGAAATAAACTCTTTGACTATTGAAGAAAAACTTCAAAATCCCAAATTACAAGGGAAGATTAGATTGATTGAAAATCAACTTTCTCTAGAAATCTGTAATGACCATCCTAATGCTTTCTGGAATAGAAAGAAGCATGTGGTCAGTCTTCCTTATGAGGAAGATTTTGATGAAAAAAGAATTCCGACAAAGGCAAGACCTTGTCAAATGAATTCAGAGTATTTAGAACTCTGTAAAAAAGAAATTGATTCTTTATTACAAAAGGGTCTGATAAGCCCTTCTCAATCTCCTTGGTCTTGTACAGCCTTTTATGTTAATAAACATAGTGAGCAGGAAAGAGGAGTTCCTAGATTAGTTATAAATTATAAACCCCTTAATAAGGTTTTAAAATGGATAAGGCATCCTATTCCGAATAAAAAAGATCTTTTAGAAAGACTTTATGATTCAATATTATTTTCAAAATTTGATTTAAAATCAGGTTATTGGCAAGTTCAAATTGAACAAAAGGATAGATATAAGACAGCCTTTAATGTTCCAATAGGACATTACGAATGGAATGTAATGCCATTTGGTTTGAAAAATGCTCCTTCTGAATTTCAGAAAATTATGAATGATATTTTTACTCCTTATAGTGATTTTATATTAGTCTATATTGATGATATCCTAGTTTTCTCAAAGGATATTGAATCCCATTTTAAACATTTGGATATCTTAAAGAAAATAGTCATACAGAGTGGTTTAGTTATATCAAAACCAAAGATGTTTTTGTTTCAAACAAAAATTAGATTTTTGGGTCATTATATTGAAAAAGGTAATATTATCCCAATAAATAGAAGCATTGATTTTTTGACAAATTTCACGATGAAATAACTAATAAAACCCGAATGAGGTTTTAGGAAGTTTGAATTATATCTCTTCCTATTATAAAGACATAGCTCAAGATACTGCTATCTTATATGATAGACTTAAAAAAGATCCAAAGCCTTGGTCTGATCATCATACTCAGGCTGTTAGGAAATTAAAAGAAAAGGTGAAAACCTTGCCTTGTCTCATGTTGAGTAATCCCTCATGGGATAAATCTGTTGAAACAGATGCTTCTGATATAGGTTATGGAGGAATTCTTAAACAGATTGATCCTCATAATAAACAAGAATATCTTGTTCGTTTCTATTCTGGCAAATGGAATAACATCGAGGAAAAATTATGCTACAATTGCTAAAGAGATACTTTCAATTGTCAAATGTGTCTTAAAATTTCAAGATGATTTATATAATCAAAATTTATTATAAAGACAGATTGTAATTACGCAAAGTTCATGTTTAACAAAGATTTTAAACATGATGTTTCTAAACAAATGTTTGCAAGATGGCAAGCTCATTTAGCTCCTTTTGATTTTGAAATTGTCTATAAAAAAGGAGAAGACAATAGTCTTCCAGATTTTCCTCTTATATATATATATATATATATATATATATATATATATATATATATATATATATATATATATATATATATATATATATATATATATATATATATATGTATATATGTATATATGTATACGTATATACGTATATACATATATACATGATATATATATATATATATATTATATATATATATATATATATATATATATATATATATATATATATGTGTGTGTGTGTGTGTGTGTGTGTGTGTGTGTGTATATATATATATATATATCATGTATATATGTATATACGTATACGTATACGTATATAGGTATTGTTGAGGGGAAAAGTCCCCCAAACACTTAGTGAATTTTCCTTTCTTTCCTTCACTCTAAGTACCTGGACCACCTTTGAGTAAGAACCACCTTGCTTGTCAGAACCAAAGAGTAAGAGCCCGTAAGAACCGTCGTACTGGTAAGAGGCGATGCGTAAGGACCTGCACAAGTGACTTGGAGGGGGGGGGTTAGGACCCGGTTTGCTAAGTGTCAAACCGGATTTGAGACTTTACTCAAGAGCGACTGAAGATCGACTCTGTGTAATAGTTGAGAAGGTAAGAGTCTAGGAAGAAGACTTCCCTTGCTTTGCATTGTGAGGATATGTGCATATTTATAGGTTTCCCTTGAGAAAGGGAGGGCTCACAAGATCGCGCCAAGTGTCCGTCCCAGAATTGAGCCACTAATGCAAATATGAGGCCCATAGCCCAATAATGAAGCTTTAGCCCATGCCATCTTGGGCTTTAGGGGTAGTTTGGTCATTATTGGGAGAGTTCTTGAGGATGTGACTAGTTCTGCCGAGTTCGGAGAGATGGGTCCGGACGATTGGTCCGGACCATATTTGGTTGTCAGCTGGGGAAGTTCTCCTGCCTGTCCAACTCTTCCGATTCGGAGCTCCTGGGTTCGGACATCTCACTCTTTGGTGCCCATTTGCTTGGTTACTTTATGAGATGGTCATGCTGGATCCGAGTTGGCATCCGGATCGGAGTCCTTGGGTCGGAGAGGGTACTGACTTAGCACTATGCTCCTTTCCCAGAGAGGCTCGGACCAAGGTGGGTCGGACCCGTGGTTCCGGGTCGGGCCTAATAGGTCCCAGATCCTTTGTTCCTTTCTATCAAGGTGGGTCGGACAATGGTTGGTCTGCCCGGATCGGACCGTTGCTCGGACCAATGTGTCTCGAATCCATTAGATGACTTAGGACGGCTTAGAATTCGTTCCAATGGCTCCTATGACGGATTGGACATATTTCCGTATCAACATATGTCCCCCTAGTTTCCAAGTATCTTTGTATAAGATAGTTGAGGAACTATAGCGTCCGGGGAGCTTCGGATGTCTTTGAGGTCTTGGACATTTTTTTGTATCAACATATGTCCCCCTAGTTTCCAAGTATCTTTGTAGAAGATAGTTGAGGAACTATAGCGTCCGGGGAGCTTCTTTGTGCGATCGATCTTGTGAGCTTCTAAGAGAAATTTTCCTTATCCGTGTCCTCTTGTCTTTCCTCTATCTCTCTTCCCCCCCCCCCCCCTCTTTTCTTACAGTCCGAGAGGGAGACGTCCCGTCTCGGACTGTAGGAAAAGAGGTATTTGTAGCGAGATAGGGTCAAACGTGAAGGCTTAGGACTTTGGAAAATTTTGTCGCTCGAATGTCGGATCCGAGGAGTCATGTCCGGGTAGATTTTATCGCTTGGATGTCGGATCCGAGGAGTCAAGTCCGGGTAGACTTTGTCGCTTGGATGTCGGATCCGAGGAGTCAAGTCCGGGTAGACTTTGTCGCTTGGATGTCGAATCCGAGGAGTCAAAAAAATATATAATTTCTTCCATTTGCATAGAGTATATGAAATTTTCCAAATGTTGATATGGGCCGATGAGTGGACCAATCTTGCATAGTGGGCTTCCACTCTAGCTTCAGAATCAAGTGGGTGAGAAGAAAGGAAGGTAGTAGCTATTTAAGCCATTTATTGTTCTTTCTTCTGCTTCTTCTTACCAAACCCACAATTTGCACACAGCTAACTTAGCACACAGCTCCCATTCACGCACACAGTTCACTTCGATTCTTCTTTCCTGGTTAGAGGCGGTTTGCCACAGTTCGATTTCGAGGCTGCCGATTCGGATCTTCTTGCTCTATTCCAGTCCGGATCCACCATTTTCAGTCCTAATCTCGCAGTTTACTACTTGAATTCGATCTGTTCAATTGAATCTTGGATTGGTCCGGCAACTGCTCCGAGCTTATAATTTGCCTTTATTCGATTCGGTCTATTGCGCTCCATGTTCTTACATTCCCTCTTGCTCGAGAACGTTTAAGTCGAGTATCCGCAGATCTGGATCGGATATGCTTGACCACGGTTTTATGCTGTTGAGCTTTTCCATTTTGAGTACTTGGAGCTTGTGCCGTCCAGTGACTAGAGTCTCAAACTTTTGTCCGAAATGTTGAGAGGTGGGAGCGAAAGTCGAGGTCTTGCTACGATCCGGAACTTGCTATAGTCATTTCAATCACCGGATTCAACATGGCGAATCCGAAATGAAGTAGGAAAAAGCGAGATCCGGACTTGCGGTGGTGGATTGGACAGGATCTTGAAGCTTTGGATCTTGACTCTGACTTTGGATCGATAAGAAGCCCAATCCGAATCGAATCTGGCAGATCCGGTCAAACCGAACAGAGCGATTCACGAATTCGGGCGGCTCCCCATTTTCGCAATGCTCTTAGTTCCAAGTTGTGATGCTCCGCTTTCTTCTTCACTATTTTGTTATGAATTTAGAGTCCAAATCGCTTTCTTGCATCCCGATCCAAGTTTGTCTGCTGAGTTTGGATTGTTTGTTTTTTCTTTGTTGTGTTTGGACGAATTATGTTGCTCGAGTGATGACAAGAGAAGGGCTCTATTTCGTGATAGAGCCTTAGTAAGGCTAGAAATAAATCGATATTTTGATCTGCGGGTTTGTGCTTCAAAGCAGATCTTCTCTAAATCGAGTTAAGGATCCGGTCATTCACCTCCAGTCGGTGCCATTGAAGTTTCAGATCTGTTTGCATTCTTCTCAAGCCATCCAAGGCTCATTGTTCAATCCGAATGTAAATTCGGAAGTGGCCCAAGCTCGTGTTACGTGCAATCTCTTCCATTCGAGCTTCGGAGCTTAGGAGTTCTTGGTGGTGTTGCTCCACTAAATTAGAAGCAAGCTCTATTACGATTAACCTCTTTCTTCTCCGATCAACCAATAATTAATAATCTTTAAAGACAAATCACGCATTTTCTTCACGGAATGACCGGTTCGACGGAGAGGAGATGGGAGTTGAGACTCGAGGTGGAGCAGAGGTGAGAGGTGGAGAAGGAGACATGCCTTGACCATTTAACTCCGGTCCGAATTCGATTTGTGTTCGGTGAAGTAATTTCTGTTGATATGAGGTTGATGGTGGTTGGTAAACCGGTCCGACTTGATCGTCGAATTTTGACATCGGGAGATTCCTCGAGTTGGAAAGCCCGTAAATCGGGATCTGTGTTCGAAGCTATGTTTCGCTTGTTTGCTGTCCAAGGATTCAATTCGTTTGGACTCGAGATTGATCTGGGTTGGTGCTCAAACCGAGTTGTTCGAGTTTGAGATTCACTATTCTGTTTGTGTCATTTGAATCTAACATTCGATCTGAAGTTTGTGGGTCAAAGTGAGAGTTTAAATTAGCTTTTTCTTGATGGAGTTTCCTTTTGCGGCGATCTTTGACTCGGATCCGAGTCCGGGACTTCGCATTTAGTTCGGCGTGTCACGCCTGGAGTGAGTCTTAGCCGGATCGCTCGATCTTGATCTGGTTGAGATCGAGTTCGACTTTCTTCCGTCTGGTGATTGTTCGAGATGTGAATCTCGGTTCTATTCTTGCACTCAAACCGGTTCGGGTATATTGTTATGACTTTATAAGACGTCAATCTTAATTCGCTTTCGATTCGATGCTTGGGCCATATTCATTACTTCATCCGGTGTCCGAACTTATTATTGACGGTCCGGAGTTGAGTTAACTCTTTTTTTTATTCAACACTTGTAATTCTCAAGTGTGTTGTAGTTGTTTGAAGCGTTTTCATGTTCGGTGTTGAAGTTTGTGCTTGTTGTTGTTGTTGAAGCACACTATCCGCACTTGCGACTTCTTGTTCGAGTCTCACTTCAAAGCTACTTTTCGATTCGGATATGCTTCTGGATTGCCACTTGGATTGCTACTGAAGTCCGTAGCTTCTGAACTTTAGCAACATGCCATGAAATTGGGTTGCGATCGAGCTTATACAACCGATTGAGCGATTTCGATCTCGATGTCCGGAGCTTGTACAAACCGATTCTCGGATTCTTGCTCGAGGCCCATATCGCTTCATAGCTTCCGGATCGCAGAGTATCAAGTGTCATCTTGTCCGGAACTAGTAAATTCGGATTACTGAGATCTTCTCTTTTTTTTTTTGTTGTGACAGATCAAGCTGCGGAGTTCGATCGAGTCTTATCTCTGCTCGAACTCTCCTTTGCTTCAAGATAACTACATTCAACACTTGTAATGCTCAAGATTGTTGATGTTGTTGTACTGTCCAAATAGTCACGAGTACGTGTGAGTGGATAACTCATCCATCCGTAAGAGGGATGGGGTGTTATCTTTTTATGACAACTGATTTTTCGGGATGGTCCTAAGGAGGACATCCGAACAGACGAGAGTCTGTGTGAGTGGATAACTCATCCATCCGTAAGAGGGATGGAGTGTTATCTTTTTATGACAACCGGTTTTTTGGGATGGTCCTAAGGAGGACATCCGAACAGACGAGAGTCTGTGTGAGTGGATAACTCATTCATCCGTAAGAGGGATGGAGTGTTATCTTTTTATAACAATCAGTTTTTCGGGATGGTCCTAAGGAGAACACCCAAACGGACGAGAGTCCGTGTTATGCCGAGAAGGTCGGGCTTATATAATTTCATGGGTGTCGGACCCCCTTATCAATCGGAAACATGTCCTTGACGAATCATGCACGCTTGTATAGTAATTGAAGCATTGACAATGTGTGCGTGCATGATGAATGAATGGATGAATGAATGAATGATGCAATGGATGTGAATGTATGGCAAATGATGATTTCAAGTCAAGTCAGAATACTTACTTTTTCATCGAAAACTGTAGAGCATTGTTTTCGGTTCTCCGTTTTAAGAGAAGCCAGCGAAAATGGAGATCGGGATTTGAAATAAACAAATCCCAATCTTTGAAAGTATCTCCTAGCTCTTAAGCTCATTGAGTTGGTGAGGACCTTCTCCGAGGAGATGGTGAGAACCAAGTCCGAGGCGACGGTGAGGACCGCATTCGAGGAGATGGTGAGAACCAAGTCCGAGGCGACGGTGAGGACCGCGTTCGAGGAGATGGTGAGAACCAAGCCCGACGCGACGGTGAGGACCGAGTTCGAGGAGATGGTGAGAACCAAGTCCGAAGCGACGGTGAGGACCGACTTCGAGGAGATGGTGAGAACCAAGTCCGAAGCGACGGTGAGGACCGACTTCGAGGAGATGGTGAGAACCAAGTCCGAAGCGACGGTGAGGACCGACTTCGAGGAGATGGTAAGAACCAAGTCCGAAGTGACGGTGAGGACCGACTTCGAGGAGATGGTGAGAACCAAGTCCGAAGCGACGGTGAGGACCAACTCTGAGGAGATGGTGAGGACCAACTCCGAGACAGCGGTGAGGACCGACCTCGAGGAGATGGTAAGGACCGACTCTGAGCAGATGGTGAGGACCAACTCCGAGACGGCGGTGAGGACCTTCTCCGAGGCGACGGTGAGGACCGGGTCCGAAGCGATGGTGAGGACCAACTCTGAGGAGATGGTGAGGACCAACTCCGAGACAGCGGTGAGGACCGACCTCGAGGAGATGGTAAGGACCGACTCGGAGCAGATGGTGAGGACCAACTCCGAGACGGCGGTGAGGACCTTCTCCGAGGCGACGGTGAGGACTGGGTCCGAAGCGATGGTGAGGACCAACTCTGAGGAGATGGTGAGGACCAACTTCGAGACAGCGGTGAGGATCGACCTCGAGGAGATGGTAAGGACCGACTCCGAGGAGATGGTGAGGACCAACTCCGAGACGGCGGTGAGGACCTGCTCCGAGGCGACGGTGAGGACCGGGTCCGAAGCGATGGTGAGGACCAACTCCGAGACAGCGGTGAGGACCGACCTCGAGGAGATGGTAAGGATCAACTCCGAGACGGCGGTGAGGACCTGCTCCGAGGCGACGGTGAGGACCGGGTCCGAAGCGATGGTGAGGACCAACTCTGAGGAGATGGTGAGGACCAACTCCGAGACAGCGGTGAGGACCGACCTCGAGGAGATGGTAACGACCAACTCCGAGGAGATGGTGAGGACCAACTCCGAGACGGCGGTGAGGACCTGCTCCGAGGCGACGGTGAGGACCGGGTCCGAAGCGATGGTGAGGACCAACTCTGAGGAGATGGTGAGGACCAACTCCGAGACAGCGGTGAGGACCGACCTCGAGGAGATGGTAAGGACCGACTCCGAGGAGATGGTGAGGACCAACTCCGAGACAGCGGTGAGGACCTACTCCGAGGCGACGGTGAGGACCGGGTCCGAAGCGATGGTGAGGACTAACTCTGAGGAGATGGTGAGGACCAACTCCAAGACAGCGGTGAGGACCGACCTCGAGGAGATGGTAAGGACCGACTCCGAGGAGATGGTGAGGACCAACTCCGAGACGGCGGTGAGGACCAACTTTGAGGAGATGGTGAGGACCAACTCCGAGACAGCGGTGAGGACCGACCTCGAGGAGATGGTAAGGACCGACTCCGAGGAGATGGTGAGGACCAACTCCGAGACGGCGGTGAGGACCAACTCTGAGGAGATGGTGAGGACCAACTCCGAGACAGCGGTGAGGACCAACCTCGAGGAGATGGTGAGGACCAACTCCGAGGCGACGGAGAGGACCTGCTTCGAGGAGATGGTGAGGACCTCATCCGGCCTTAGGGAGCCTAGGATATGGTGCTTAGGACGTGGTCCGAGGATTGTCCCTAGGGTGTGGTCCTATCTTGCCTTCTTTAGATGATTTTTGCTAAGTGCTCTACTGACCTCACCTTCTTTTGCCTTCTCAAGCCTTTTTAGGAAGAGCGTGATGATGTCCATGTAAGACTTGATGGAGTCATCGGGTAAGAGTGGTTGAGAAGGTAAGAGCCTTCATGTTATAATTCAGACCATTGGACTCCAGCAGGCCCTCATACTTAGTCAGATGACCCTCGGGACAAGTATCACCGTAGTATTTCTCATGAGCCTTTACCATTTTTTACCAAACTGGTTCTCGCTCATCCCTAACTCACTTGGGCGAATGACATGCCCGTTTGGAAGAGTGAAGTTTCTTTCGGGAGGAGGACCATGTGTTCCTGACGGAGGAACTTGTCCTTTAACTCCGAATGCTAGAGTTCTCATTGAAGGATCAGCGGCTCTTTCCTCTTCTGAAAAAAGACTACCAGTGCGACCATCACTTGGATAATCCCCTGTGTTTCTTGAAGTGGCTCTTGCCACTCTTCCCCTCCGAGTGGGAGGTCTGCCTCTTTGCCTTGGTGAGGGCATCCCAACCGCAGTAGTGTTGGTTCTTACGGACCTTCTTGTTCTTGCCATTACTGAAGAGAACGGAACTTTTTGTAAAGATTCCCACAGACGGCGCCAAAATGTTGAGGGGAAAAGTCCCCCAAACACTTAGTGAATTTTCCTTGCTTTCCTTCACTCTAAGTACCTAGACCACCTTTGAGTAAGAACCACCTTTCTTGTAAGAACCAAAGAGTAAGAGCCCGTAAGAACCGTCGTACTGGTAAGAGGCGATGCGTAAGGACCTGCACAAGTGACTTGGAGGGGGGGGGGGTTAGGATCCGGTTTGCTAAGTGTCAAACCGGATTTGAGACTTTACTCAAGAGCGACTGAAGATCGACTCT